>QBDW01006810.1:0-24061 GCA_003261595.1 Maconellicoccus hirsutus
TTTTTTAATAATTTGTATTAAATAAGATTTAAAATTTTTAATTTTGAAAATTAATAGTTTTTTTAACTTAAAATCTTTAAATTATTAAGAAAAAATTTATTGAAATTTATTAAAATAATTAAGTGTGTAAATACGGGTAAATTTCAACTATAATCACAACACAGCCTTCTCTCTTGTTATCAAATCTTTCTCTTAGTTTTTCATAATGGTAAATAGTAACTTCTTATTTCTAATGATTAAAATATATTCAGTCATACGATTGGATAACGATATTCGTAGATCGTTCATAATAAATTTCAAGCCACTGAACAATCTCTACTTACCCGAGTTGCTGAAACGTCGAAAATAATAAAGGCAATTTCTTGCATTTCGTAATTACCATTTGAAAAAAAATTAAAAACAAATACAACTAACTACATGGTACGATTCATTTATTATGCTTTTGTTTTGCTCCAAGCTCGGACCTCTGATGCCGGTTTGTCTTCACTAGTTGACACTGGTGACAGGTTTTTACATATTGTTTCACGTCACAGTTCATACTTGGCCAAAAGTATCGGGAACCGATTCGTCATTACGTCACGTATGCGTTAGTTTTCGACACGGAACAAGAACTTTGATTTTTTTTTCAATATTCTCATATCAAGTCAAATTGTACATAAGTTTAAAACGTGATTGGTTGCTTTGCTGTATTCGAAAGACATTTCCTTTTGAAATAGTTACTTCACTTGTCTGACGGAATTTTTCCTTCGAGCAACAAATTCTCAACTTTTCACGTTACAAATGATCGTTAATTCTGTAGTCGAGAAAGTACTTGGAAGAGAATCACTCGTATATTGTAGAACGTCGATTCCACAAGTCAGTTTGGAATTATGATAATTCGATAATAGTTTGTGAAATTACGCGATTCAGGTAAAAATATAAGATCCCTTTAGCACTTTGTTCACCCCTGTTGGTACCATTATACGCGACATATGCTTTTATTAATGTAAACTTTTGTCATAAAATAGGCGAACTTAATACCAGTATCATTATGCAAAATTTTCAAGTGTTAACGGCGAAATTTCAGCGCACTGTGAAGAAATTTGCATAAATTTCTTCAATGTCACTACGTTTCGCAGGCTTTTCGGTAACTTTATCCTCTTTATATTAAAAATAACGATAAATCAAAAATTTTTAATGACTTCTATAGGTAAATGAAATTTTTCAAGTGATCATTTTTCATGGCGGATATTTAAAATGAATTTTTTAATCACTCGCGTAGCCCAAGTAAGGTATACGTAAAAGCTAGGAAATTGAAAAAAAAAACTCAACGTTGAGAGAGGAAGTAATGAAGACGTAAAAGTTTTAAGACGCCATTTTTGTTATGTAACGTATCCGCTTTTACGAATAACACACAACTTGGCGAACTTTTATTAGGCCGAAATTTTCTTTTTCAACTATTTTTTTCGACTTTTCTAAGCTTATATTGTTTTTTAACGTAACGGTATCATTTTGAATATGTCTTGCAAAGCAATTCTACGATAGTGGGATAGGAAATGGTACCATTAATCTAGTTCTTTGGCAGTTGATAATGTGGAAATATTTCTAATAATTTGGCGTGCATTATGTTAAATATGTTCTTCATTTTGTACAACTATTAACTGTACAATTTGAGTACTCGTTGGGAGTTTTACGGCCAGTAATTAAATTTACCTTTGAAATGTTGGTACATTTTTCACGACGTATGTAACGTTGTTAACGAATTTAACGCTGATTAAATTTATGCTCGTTTCGGTTAATACAAAGAAATATTTCATTTTTGAACGTCGCAAATGCAATTTCGTATTCAAACTGCATCGAAAATCAACAAATGTGTAGTGTACAAACCACTGCAAGAGATTACATTTAACGAACCGTTAAACCGTTTGTTTGTATATGTTAATTGAGTCATTTGTGCCAGAAGGACGTGTGACTGGCGTACTTTATGGAACTTGGGCTGTGTGCTTTATGGGAGCGAAATCGCTGCTTAAAGTTTTCAAACGGGAGTTGAATTTTTAAAGGAATTAAAACTCGACGAAGTGATGCTTTTTTACGTCTTTCCAATTACCGTGCTTTCATAAGACGTGGAATTATGCTTGTTTGTTAAAATAACGAATTATAAAAAAATCGTGTTTGATGTTTGAACAGATATTACGTTATGTTAGTTTAGTTTTTTTTTTTTGTAACTTCGAATTTACCTAGTTATTGGTGTTTCTTATGTGTATTATTTTTATTAACATAGAGTAGAAATTTTTATGAAAATTTTGTGAGTCATTTGTTAAACGTTATTTGAAATTTTTTCAGGTATTTTTAAGTAGTTTTAAGTTGAGAACTTGAGAAATTACTGACTATGAATCAACTTTTTTAACGTCGTAATTTAAAATGTAAAAAATCAAAACAACGTTATGTACTGCTACTTTAGTTGATGATAAAGTGAATTTTTAAACTGATGTTTTTTTTGAATTTCTACTATTTTTAGTTTTTACGTATTTTTTGTACTTCTGTGTTGTTACTTATTTATTGCATATTCCTTCTTGTTACAAACTACGAATATCTAAAATAAAATTTTGTTCAAATCGAAGTTATTTTTCTTCAATTAACGACTTATTTGTTTCAGGATCATCATAAATGTTACATGTAATTCAATTTTTTGAATTTTTTTCACGACTTGATTCGAATGCAGTTCTTTTTTAAACTTGAAATTTTAATGCTTCAGTGTTGAAAAGAAAATGAAATCATCGACAAATATAAGATAAACAAGAGTACTCATAAATACATGATCCAATCACCTATTCAACTACTAAAAATCACAAGTTTTGATCTCTCAGCAGTAATTGGTGAAAAAATTGAATTTTTTATTTTTCAGGATTATCGAGAAATGTTGAAAAAGTAAGTCGTGTTACAGAGAAAAATCAAGTGCCCTAATACAAACAGTTACCTGCTTATACTTTTCATAGAAGATAACGTAAAAATAAATCTGAAAACAATAGAAACACGTTGTTACTATCGTTACGACCTGTGACGTAACGAACTCCACGGTAAAGTAGACAAAAATCAGCTCCTACACATACCAGACCGTGTGGCCTAACGGATAAGGCGTCGGACTTCGGATCCGAAGATTGCAGGTTCGAGTCCTGTCACGGTCGCATCTAAATTTTTTTATTTTGATTTTCCATCGAAATATTTTTCATTAATTGAACACATTATACACGATTATTTTCATTTTCAATTTAATTTAATTTCAAATATTCCTCGAATTTTATAGGAAACTAAAACAAAATAAGTTTTCGGGTGAAATATAAAACAACATTGGGGATAAATTATGGTAATATTTTTCACTGGTCGAAAACTATGGAAAGATTAAATTCAAGCAAATGTCGTAAAAAATGGTATAAAATTTAACGACCATGACAGGATTCGAACCTGCAATCTTCGGATTCGAAGTCCGACGCCTTATCCGTTAGGCCACATGGTCAACGACCTAGTCATTCGGGTTGCATAGCTATAAAGTAAGCGGCGTTCGTATTTTACTTGTTGAATACCTATTACTTCTACGAAGGAATCAAGGAAAAATATAGCATTTTTCTTTAATTTCTTCGCGGAATTTTTCAAAAAATTGATTTTAAAATTGTAAATTTAAATTCAAGCGGAAAGTTCATCTTAATGTTGGCAAAATTGAAAAATTACTCGTAATCAATGCCTCGATAGAGTTTGCTAAGTTTCGCTTGATGAGTAATTCTGCGAATGTTGGTAATTTTATTCGTTTATTTTCACGCATTTTTAAAGAACGTCATAATTATTGGATTAACAAGCTAAGTTCATGCGAAAATAAATTTTGAGGATCTTAAAAGCAAATATAGCCTACCTTAATTTTCAAAAATAATTTTTGTCGTATTAAATATTGGAAAACGTAGGTGGATAAAATAAGACTATTTATGAATAATTCATTAAGAATGCTCACTCGTTACTCGAGTGGCCAATTAATGCAACGAAACACTTAATCACGCGTTATTATAACTTGTCCTGAGTTTTTAATAAAAATACCGAGTACTTAATTAAATAAGTAGGTATGTACCAATGATATTTCAATGATACACATTTACGAGTTCACTTACGTTGTAATTTATCAAGATCTTGAAAAGTTAGATGATTTTTTGAAATTAATTTTTAATGCGTATTTTCCAATTATATGTCGATTTTCATGAGAAATGAAAATTTTAATTTAAAAGTTATTTAAATTACAAATCTTTAATAAGAAAAACGAAATGAAAATTTATTTGAAATAATATCACACGATGGGTTAAAATTTGACGTTGCTCGTTAAAGATACAAATTACGAATAATGCTAAAATAAACTATACATATCAAAGATATAGGATATAAATATAGAGTTATGAAATGAATCGATACAGTTCCTGACTTGGGATCATTTACATGATTCCTATATTCTCTAAGAAAGTTTTCGTTTACTTTGAGATTTTTAGTTATTTGTAAATACGGTCCTGTATATGTCGACATGATAGGCCATTTGTCCAAATGCGGAGTTGTGATCAACTTGCTGCAAAAATTATCAATTAAGCAGAAATTCAATGACGAAGAATACGTCAATATTAATTAAGCAGATTACCCTCCATTGATGATATAGCTGGCCCATAAACTAGTCATGTGTTCGACTACTTTCTTTTCCTCTTCATTCAATATGTGGTTTTTATGAGGAAATAAATAAATTAACTCATCCGAATGAGCTACACCTTTATACAGTAATGAAAAAATGAATACGTGTCTGATGGAATTTTTACATATAATACGTAATTCTTTACCATCAAAGTAAACATGCTTCAAAGGCGCTCCATATCCTATTTTACTTTGCGTGCCTTTGTAATTAAAAGAGTACAAATAAACAGGTACGTATTGATATGCATAACGAGCAAATCTTAATGTATTAGATTTCACAACAGCTGCACCAGCGAGCTGAAACCACAGAGGCAAATTTTTCGAATTTAATTTATTTAGGTTGATTAAAAATTTTCAATATTAATCCATCATGCTTGCGACTAATTAATCAGTAAATATGGATGTAATTCAAAACATAAGCACGTGATTTTCTTTAATAAAGCAAAATATCAACAAAATACCTCTTATTAAACGTACGATATCTTATGAAACTTGTGTATTGAGCGTGATAAATAAAAGATAACTAAGTAGAACGTCAAGTTGAAAACTTAAGTAAAGTTGTAAACCTTACAATACGTCTGACTTTTGAGGATCTTGGTAAAATGAAATAAATTAAATATAATGTAACAATGTGAAGTTTTCGAAATGATAATTACTTATGGTATTTTTCCTGTTAAACACGATTTTAATTTTTAAATAAAATTGATATATGAAATTCTGAGATTATCGAGTTAAGAAATAGCTCTCTATTTGCACAAGGACGTAAATATTTTCAATTTTTCATCGAGTCGGTAAAACAACATAGTTCTTACGTTACACTAATGAGTGATAACGCTAATCGACGATACCAATCAACGAACTATTACGCGTGATAAGTACAAATAAAATATTCTGAACGGTGCATGTAATCACAAAGATAAATTATTGAAAAAGTTGCTAAATTTTGGCTACTAAGTAGATTTATTTTGCCAAAACAATAAACGTTCAATTTACTTTTCATAATCATGACCAACCGCAAGTTGGCAATGAGTAAATGATTATCGTTATGTAACAATGATACTGCGATTGTGCGATTCTTATCGATCTAGTTAAAAAGAACGTTAACCTTATATAAATCATGTACTGCTAAATCTACTCGTTAATGCGAGCCGATAATAGATTTAGTATCGTTTCGTAGCAACTTTTAATCTCCCGTGTAATTGCAATTTTAAACTTACAGTATGAATTTCGTACAAACTTTAACCTCCGTGATGATCTGAGATCATCGTAATTAATTACAAAAGGTGAAGAACACTTGTATGTTTAGAATGTTACTTGACTTGAACGAGATAGTTTATGAAAAGAAATTTCGAACAAATTGAGGATGAATACGGTGTTCAATACTTTCAGCGCTACGGTTTGTTTCGCTGTTCGATAATGAAATCAAAATAAAATCATTTTTCCTCAAAATGCACGCTCATAACTACTCGTAATAATACGAATTTTTTTACTCAAAGAACTTACGTCCACTAGACCAGGAACAGTGTTGTTAAAATGACCACGAGTATTATCTGGTATATAAGTATCTTCTGCCAGTTCGAAATCACCATATGTATCTTCGGATACACCTTTGAGAAAAATTTGCGTTTCGTTAAAAATCAAATAATTTTTAATTTTAATTAAATAGTGGGCTCGTTAGATGTTCAATGCGTGATTGAACCTCAAGAGCTTTTTAATTTGACGAATTAATTAATTTTTTCATTAAGGTACGATAATAAATTATAGCAAATTTGAGAATCTTACCAATAAACTTAATATAGTCGTAGAACAGATTATTTTTCAAATATTGAATCATGCTTTCGGTTACATGATCAGTCGATCCAAATTTATATTTGAAAATGCGTTCAATAAATGCTGTAAAACAAATTAGATTAGGATAAAATGTTATGAATCCGAAGGATTCGCGTAGTGCAAGAATAGAGTATTATTTGGGAAAGGTAAACGCAACTCAGATGTTTGAATGAGATAAACACCTATAATTAATTGTCAATGTCTCACGAACAATTACGAACTGATTGTATTTGATAAACGGAGTAGCCGTTAGGTGCTTGAATTGTTTTTATTTTGAATTTCTGAATGTTACATCGGACAAACTTACCTTGAATAATCAAAGATCCTTCATCTTTAGTGAATCCAGTTAGTATAGGTAATTTTTGAAATCTACCTCGTTTCATAAGCTCTCTCGGATCAACATCGAGAAATATTTCAGATTTCTTTGATGCGGTTTTCTGTATAGTCGCGTGGTTAATTCCAATTTCTTTGACTACTTGTTGTTTAGATGCAGCGCTGTCTCTCTAAAATGATAAACATAGAATCGGCGCATGATATACATGCGTTCGAGAATAGGTGTGTGTTAAAAGCGTGTGATTCTAAATTAAATATTTTTCATTAAATATTCGTGTAAATCTAACCATATATAGTAGATTAGCTTTGATTAACTGATATGACGGCACCGTAATTAAACATTCCAGTAATTTATTGGTATCTGTATCCGTGCAATTCGCGTATTTTGCGTATTCAAACGCGTGATCTCTTGGATTACTATCTAAAGACCATTCCCCGAAGAAGTTTCCACTTTGTACGATTACTTGTTGAAATAAACCTAATACACGGGTGTTTTACTGCCATGACGTATTCATCACTTGAAAGGTGATTTCCTTATCGAAAAGTTAATATTTGTTATATACCTGGTGGTACCAAAGGACTAACGAGCATTAAAGAGACAGACGTTCCTCCAGAAGATTGACCAGCTAATGTAACACGTTGATTATCACCGCCGAAATATTTTATATTTCGATTAACCCATTTTATGGCTTCGAGTTGATCCAGCAAACCCATGTTACCCGGGACATTTCCATCTTCGAGGTTTAAAAAACCTACAAAATGTAAATATCGATAATCTGTTGTTTTTCGTTTAACAACGATATACGCTCAGATTAATTTTCTTACCTACCAAGGGGTCCTAAACGATATTGAAGAGTAACCAAGACCATATCATGATCGAGAAGATAATTTGGGCAAAAATCCAAGGCCGAACCTTGATAATACCCGCCACCATGTATGAAAATCATAACAGGTAGAAGAGGTTTTTGTTCGGTGCCGTTCCCCTGAAAGTTCAAGATAAAATTATCTATTCAAGACGACGTTAATACAATTGTAATTTATTTTTTAATAATACACCTGACAGACGCTTAAATGAAGATGAAAGAATATAGCCATACTCATCGAAATTATCGAATTTACGTGTTACAGATATAAAAAATTGTAGTAATGGTTTAATAAAAGTTTATTGAGACGAAGAATTTTAATATTAATAGGTCTCGGGAATTGCTTAGATTACTTTGAACTTCAAGATTAGCCTATTTGCGAAATTGTGTTTTTCATTTTTTAATGATACCTTTGTTAATTTACCAACTATTGCTTATTAAGTCTTTGAAGATTATTCTCAATGACATCGCCGCTATTCGAAAATATACCTAATTGGTAGTTCAAATTAGGAATTTAAGATTTTCATGTAATATGATAACTTCCCGACAATTTTTTATTAGAATATTCTAGCGTACGCATATGTATGGCTTATTTGAAAATTTTTCCTGAAAAACTGCCATTGCAGCATTTTTTAGAATTACATACAAGTTAGTAAATTGTGTTTAAGAAGAAAAAATATATATATCATGAAGATCTAACATAATGCACTGTATTTAACTTAAATAGCCTACCTTTCTTATTTATTTAAAAAAAGGAAAAAAAAGATTCGTGATATTGCGTGCATTATGCAGGTAGATGTTACTATCATAGCATTTGTAAATACGACGATATCTTTAATACAATTCCTATCTTTATTTGTTTCTATTAATATTTATTTTACGATGTTTTTGTAGATATGAAAAGAATGCGTTAAAAAGTAATCTGACACATTTGCTTTCATGATGGGCATAATTATAGATTTCATGTAGGTAACTAGGTATGTGCTTTCACTATACCTATTAAAGCTGAGATTCATGAAATAATACTTGCAATAAAAAATTTTTCCTCAACTATTGGTGACATAAAATGTGAATACCGCTTGATAAGTACTTACAGCAATAGTGAACACATTTAGATACAAACAATCTTCCGCTTTGTCGGAATATTTTTGCAAATAATCCTCATCTTCTTGATTCACAAGCTGAGGACATTTCGGTTTAAAATATCTAGCGTCGTACTCCTTGTTATCAGTAAAAGGTTGCAATGATATTGGCGCCTATTAGTCCATTCGTTGATTAATTTTCAATCTTTTTCAAATTACCTATGTTTATTGACGACTATACAACCTTAAATCTCAAAAGACCCATAGGCGGTAAAGCATACGGTATGCCTAAATATTGATAAATCGTACGTTTCTTCATATACGACACTGTAGCTGAACCTTTAAAAGAGATTCCATCGGATATCCTTACGATTGGTGCGGTATCCATTGATATGGCAGGTTCACATGAACTAATATAACCATTTAATTCATCGATATTTATCGCGATCACGAGATAGCACAGTAAGTAATTTAACGCCGCGAAATACATTACGAATAACCACGCGGAAATCACGACTGAACTAGTATGTTTAACGAGTCTATTTAAATTTCAGATAACCGTATTTCATTTAACCGCAACATCTATTCGATTTTCATTAGCGAATCAAAACTCACGAAAGGACAAAATATTACTAACCTTGGTGTTAGAACAGATGCGAGCAGGGCAGTTTAATATCAGCGTCTGAATGAATAGAACAAATACACCATTAGCATTCGTAATTACTTGACAAATTTCCGATGAATGAAACCTTAATTATCGTAAGATGCGTTAAAATTGATGGAGCTTGAGATATCAACGGTAAGCTAGAGATAAATAAACAAACGAATCTGGCGGTAGAATTATTTTCGGGGCGAAATCACGATAATAAAATGAATAATTAGCCGATCAATATGTTTTCTTATCGTGAAATGAAATATTGTATTTTTCGCATTATGATGTACGTAAACATTAGTTCTTGGAAGCATCAACTCTTTGGAATTTGCGTTTTATGATTTTTTGATGTTATATTTACCACGACTTATAATTTTTTTAAATATATCTGGTATGTTTTATACGATTTCTGAGATGTGTGTGTTCGTAAAAATGTTACTACGAACGTATCCAACTTTGTTTCCACAGTTTGCTCGTAAATGTTCAATATTATCTACTGATGGTTTATAAAAATTAATTGAAATAGCGGTTGAAATTCATGGAGTCTGAGGCGAGATATAGAACATACAAAATTACAAATCTCACTTGAGCATTTGCCAAAATCAAGTTTCTTACCCTGAGTTTACAAGATATTGAATCAAGATAACGTTAATTCGACGAAAGGTAACTTTCATTATCTTCGCCATTGATAATCGATGGCATCAAAATGAAATCAAACAGACGCAAAAAAGTTGAAAAATCATGATTTAATTTTCGGTGGGCAATAAATTGATTTTATGAATTTTTCAAGGATAACAGGATTACCCTTGAGGCAGCTGATATAAAATTTTCATTACATGTAGGTACTCGTGATACGTGATTAGCTTGATCTAATTAAAAAATAAGGAAAAATTTTTCCAACGAGGACATCGGTATAACTAATGATGAATTCTAAATAGAATTTAATTAATTTTGTTTTAATAAAAACATATTACGAAATATTGATGAAGTAGTTTTCATATGGGAAAAACGGTGCTCAAAATTAATAATAGGTAAATACCCTTAAAGATTGATCAAGTACGCGAACCCTTTTTCGTTATCATTTGAAACTCAGTAGAGAAGAAGCACCATGCTAATTTTGTATGAGAATTCATTCAAATCTAAAATAGATTTCGATATTTTTAATAAAGTTTTCTGCCAAATTCGAGACAGATTCGAAAATGAATATGGTGTAAATTCCATCAGTTTTTTTCCATGTTCGATGAATTATTCAATACGCTCAATTTTCATTAAGATGTTGGTTCAAGTTCATTTCGATGTATAAATGGCGATGACGATTATAAAACAAATTTTCAAAAATATTATAAGAAAAAGGAAACGTGATTATGAATGCGCATCTTTCCAGATATTACTCCTTTGATGTTTAAAATGAAAATATTTCGATTTGGAACGGATATAGAAAGTATATACACATATCAAATTAAACCAGGCAAATAAATTGATCAACTTTTATTGAACATAACAAAAACACATTTTTCTTCAATTATTACATCCATTATCTCATAAAATTACAAATAATTATCACTAGTAACGTGGCGATTGCCAATAGAAAAATAAACAAAATAAAGATGAAAATTCGGAGTAAAAAATTCTATAAGAATCAAACTTCCTTACAAAAAATGGTACTTGATATCTACTACAAAATAACGTTGTTACAGGAGTTAACAAATATTAAAAAATAACAAATTGCACGCAAGTATTACATTTTTCAATGAAATCGAAACGCGTGAAAATTTATCGAGCGTGATACGAGTGAAACGAAAAATCTTTTATTACTATCTTCTCGTAATGGAAACCAAATGAATACAATTTCTAATGAATTTCCAACTTCTACTGGCTTGTCATGTAGTAACAGATAAGTTAAAGATAAAACACTACTTAGGAACTACGAAATCATACTAGTTCAATATGGAATAATTTCACTGAGAATTTTCTTGGTCCACTCGTAACTCAAAAAGAGCGCCGCAGATGCTGGAATCGTTCTAATTAAAGTGGGCTGTAAACCGCTATATAAAAACGTAACACCTTCCTTTCTAGAGATATCTAAAAGATGCATCCATAAATTGATATTTCGCGCATCTTGAGTAACTTGAATTCTAGATTTGACTACATCAATTGGATATATAATGGACCATAAAGCTATACCGCTGGCCGCTCCAGCAACGATGGTAGCTAAAGTACCACAATCTTCTTTGGTTTTACCGACTGGCTTGAGAAGTTCTCGGCATCCTTCGTAAGCACCGAAAAATACGAAATACCCTGGCATTTCTCTCAAAATGGTGGATTGTAAACCTTGGAATAATCCGAAAAATCCATTCCGTCGGACAATTTCTCGTACCAGTTTAGAAGCACTAACTTCAATCTTGTTACCGGACACCGTAGCAACTTCACGAGCACATTGCAATTTCACCTTGATAAGTTCAGTCGGACAAAGAGAAAATGCAGAAAAAAATGAAGCCAATGATCCGGCAGCAGCATTTGATAATATACCCAGTTGAGATACGTCAGGGGTATTGGTAACATTAGCGATAAATTTTTGGCATACTCCGTAGCAAGCAAATAATACTGAATTTTCAGCAACGTTCGCCGTAATGGCTGGACCAGTTCCGGCGTACAAACCTCTTATGAAACCTTCGCTTCTATATGTCTTTACGAAACAGTCTAACATACCGTGGTAAACCTTCGGAAACGTTTGCATCTTCACTTTGACCGTATCCAAAGGCTGACCGACGTAAACGGTGGCTACTCCTCCGACGGATCCACCGACGAAGTCGACCAAACCTTCTACAAATTTCGACCGTCGAATGCTGTCACTCATTGTGTTAATACGAAATACTTCACTCGCGTATAAAAAACTACAAAGTACTCACGTCAATGAACTAATTGCAAATGATCTAAGATCGATTACGTCTTCTTTTAAATTCATTTTCAAAAGTATCAATTTTCAAGATAAGGTTATCTCGCGTGAAACACATTTTCGTAGTTTCGTCATCTGTCAAGGTATGAAAAACGTCAATGAAAAGTAGGTAAAATTCGAAGTTTTACCTATTTAGAAAGACGAGGCATTACAAGTGCAATTTAGAAATCGCGGAGTCATCCAAATTTTGGTTGATTTTTCGCAAAATTTCAATTGATTGTTGCGTAAAAGTTTATTAATTGCAAATGTTTCAATAATTTAATTACTTAAATTTTATTTAAAATTGTTAAAATTTGATTACGATAGTTAATTCATTAAAAAAAAAATGTGCAAAATATTGAAAGAATTTTTACTCATATCACGTGACTGAAACTCGGCTTCCTATTGGATACAAACGAAACAATTGTTCATCAAATTATCCAAAAATACGTGTTTAGTTTTCAAGGTTGTTTTCGATAATAGTCGTCCATGTTTTTCAATTCTTCATGATGAAGTTCGATTACGAATCTTGAATTAATTTTTATTATATTGATGTTAATGTTGATTATGTTTGTTTGAATTTATTGTTAATACTTTGTTCAAAGAAGAGCTTATTGTTATTTAGAGTCCAGAAGGTATGTCTCTCTTTAATTGAGGAAATTGGCGACGGCCGAAATTCCTCTTCCGACATCACGTTAGAGTTTACAATTTTGTTATTTTGTATTTGTTATGTTGGATCATTTACAATTTACATTTGCTATTCTTTGCAATATATATGTTTCCTTACTGCATCGAATAATCGAAGTAATACTTTATTCAACGAATTTTCTTCAGGAAGGGAGTACACTTATAATAAGCCGTAGTGCATGGTTATGGGAAATGTTGCCATATTATGAAATCGTTTCTTATCGCGGTTTCTTAACAGTGAATGTTGTACTATATGATATGTAATATTTCGTTTTTATTTCAGGACATAAGAAATGGCGGACGATTTTGACGTCGAAGCTTTATTAGAAGCCCCGTATAAAAAAGAAGTAAATGGCGAGGTAATTATCCATAATTTATTTTCATTTAAAGCAATTTCAAATGTGTCGGATATGTCAAATTTTGACATTGTGATGTCTTGGCGAAAGAATCAAAGAGTGAAATTCTTTTCGCTTTGATATTTGGGTGTTGCAAATTTTTAGTTTATTTTTAGTGTTATGGAATTTTACTGCTTCGGCATATTGTTTAGGGAAAGAAGATTATCGTTTTAAGTTTGCTGTCTTCGGTAACAAATGATGTGTAACTTCAACTTGTTAAGCAATTTTTATCAATTCGAGTTATTTTCGGTTTTTTTCTTTTTATGATTGTTTTTTTTTAACGGAATTAGTTGCCTATTTATTAGTCCGGCTTGTTTTTCTTGGATGGAATGAGAAGAGCGCGTAGGATGTAAATACATTACGTAATAAACGTTTTTGACTAGAATTATATATTAGTCTCTCTTTGCAGAGCATATCCGTTATCTATAAATGTATTGAGACGTTACAAGTTCTGTGTAATAATGACATTTGTGGAAGTTAACTCTAATAAAGTACGATGAGGTAAGTTACAGCCGATCGTTCGCGTCGCATTGTGGCCGGCTGTCTCGTCTATTTTAAGTATTATTTTATAATTACTGTGTACTTGTGAATTCGCGAATATTAATCTAGTTGTTTTTTCTTTTGGCGCTGATCCTTGGTAGCAACTAACGGAAAGTAATAACAAATACGAAGACAAAAATGGAGAAAAATCCGAAGACGTGAAATCAAGGTAAGAACATCATTATTTAGGGTTATATTTCTCTTTCAGTAAAGATCGTTCGGTTAATGAGATTAATTTTCTTCGACAAAATAAAAAAAAATCCATTTTAACATCTCTAATGGTTCCTTTCGTATGCACAGATTCATGATTTAACCGAGGTTAAGTAACTGCAGTGGGTTCTGCATTCAAAGTTCGAGACAACGTTCAGTCATGTAAAGACAAAAAAAAATTCCCCGTTATTAAATTTTTTTATTTATTATAGGTTTCCTAACTACCTCAATGTTATTAATCCTTCTCAATGTCACCATGAAGCTAAAAATTAGATGATGGTTTACCTAATAATTTAGGTAAGTGAGAGCACAGGTGATTGCGTCATCCGTTGAATATTTCCTTTCTATTGCAGATCGCTCTTCTTGGCCCGAGTCAGTGATTTGCAGGATTTCGTACGTTAGGCAATATTTTGTTTTTAGGTGCTGCGTAACGTGCCGAAATTCTCGGCGAAGAATAATCGCGTTTTTTTTAATCGCGCTTGAGCTGTTGAATGCTGCGATTGACGAGTTAGTTGAACGAAAGTGAAGCGAAAGAATGATTTTTTTTGTAGAATGAGATAAATTATATTCTCGGCCAATGTTGAAAAAAAGCTGCAGGAAGGCAGGGTATATGTCGTGCTCTTCTTTCGTATCTCCTTGCGTCTAGTATTTCTTCCTCTAGTGCGTCTATGTTGATTCATGTATTTCGATTCCCCTCATCAAATCCGCTGATGAAAAGTACGCGTTTCAACGATAACGCAATTTTGAATTGAATATTCAACGAGTTTCATTTTTCATTCAACAGCCAAGCTGTATTGTTGCAGGGTACGTTCGGGGGAATTAAATAGTTTTCGAAAATACATAGAACCGTCTTAGATACCTTCTCCTGTGTTTTCGTTACAGATTTGTCGTCAACATGTGCTCATTCTTCGATACAAAAACCATCGATTTTATTTCTTGCGAATTTTTCATATTTTTGTCTTTATCGAGGCGTAATTTCCGCCTCGTGAATGATTTTATGAGATTAGGTGCGCGAAAATCACCGACGATGATCGCCTTAAACATGTGATTAACTCTGGTTACGATTTACAGCACGAATGGCAGCGGCGGAGACCGAAACGAGGCCAATGGAAGCAGCAGTAAAAAGCACCGTGACAAGTCGCGCGACAGATCGAGTAAAACCAGACACCGAAGTAGATCGCGTAACCGTAGCAAATCACCGCACCGTAGTCGTTCGAAGAAACGCAGCCGTTCTCGTCACCGTAGCAAGTCCTCGCGTCAGAAGAGCAAATCACCCCGGCGACGTAGCCGTTCGCGTCACCGTAGCCATTCGAAACGTAGCCGCTCGAAGCCTCGTAGTAAATCACGCGAGACCCGCGAACGGCCACATTTCAGGCACCGGTCGCGTTCACGTAGTCGAGATCGTAGACGTAGAAAGAAGTCATTGACGCCTATTTCGTTGCCCGGTAGACGCGAACCCTATCCGCCATATCCAAGGTATGGGAAGTCGCCTACAAGACCGTTAGTATTGGTTTTGGGATTTGTATAGATAAGGGTGTATAATTAGTTGCTGATGGATTTTTTTCTCGTTTAGGAGAGCGCCACCCATAGTTGATGATTTGACGCCCGAGGAAAGAGATGCTAGGACTATATTTTGTATGCAGTTGTCGCAAAAAATTCGAGCCAAGGATTTGGAAGAGTTTTTCTCATCTGTTGGCAAAGTGAGTGCGTTTTTTTCTTCTAGGTTGATTTATTTAATTGGTGATTTTTGCGCGGAAATATTACACGTAGAAATTGAAACGTCTAGTTTTATTTTAATTTCAAGAACGAATTATTTTACCCTTTTGTAAACAGAATTCATCATTTTTTTTCCGTAGGTAAGAGATGTAAGATTAATAACGTGTAACAAAACCCGTCGTTTTAAAGGCATAGCTTATATCGAGTTCAAAGATCCAGAATCAGTAGCCTTGGTAAGTATTCTCTCATATGTTTTCGTGACCATCACACTCGAAATATCGTACTAAAGTGATTTTTGTCAATCAAATTGCAGGCTTTGGGACTAAATGGGCAAAAATTACTAGGTATACCAATTGCAGTCCAACCGACGCAAGCTGAAAAGAACAGAATTGGTAATTCGATGCCAAATCTGATGCCTCGAACTCATCCTGGACCGGTTCGATTGTACGTTGGATCGTTACATTACAACATCACCGAAGACATGTTACGTGGCATATTCGAACCATTCGGAAAAATTGACAGCATTATGTTGATGTGTGACCCTGAAACTGGACGCTCCAAAGGATACGGGTTTGTCACGGTGAGTCTCTTGACGTTATCCACATGTGGGAACCGATGAGCATTTAGTAGAACCAATACGCGGATTGTGTTTTGCGTATAGGTGGGAAAATAATGCGATAGGAAAATATTACCGGTTGTGATTGAGTTCAGGCTTAATGGTTTGTTACTCGTTTGCTGGTAATTTACAGTATCTCGAAATCGGAATTTATATTTGTGTCGGAGCTTCCATAAAAGCCATGTAAAATTGTGCGTCAAAATAACGCGAATTTTTCTCTTTTGTTTATAGTATCATAATTCGGAAGACGCGAAAAAAGCACTAGAACAGATGAACGGCTTCGAATTAGCCGGTCGACCGATGAAAGTGAATAATGTCACAGACAGACACGAATTCGTACAAACCGGACCGGGCATCGATGAAACGGACGAACGAGCTGGTATCGATTTAGGAGCCACCGGAAGACTGCAATTAATGTATAAATTGGCCGAAGGTACGTTGAAGGAGACTTTTTTTAAGGCATTTGTAAGTATCCCGATAATACTGCGATTTATTTTCGGGACGGAAAAAAATGCCATAGTAGAATTCACGCGATATATTTAATCGATATTTTCACTTTGAGATATCGATCACGTTGCTTGAAACATGTTAACATTTAGTGGACATATTTTGAAATCGTGGAAACGAAATGTAACGTTATTTTACGTCATGTTTCAGGTACGGGAATGCAAATACCGCCTGCAGCAGCAAATGCTTTGAATTTGAACCCGCAACCACCTCCGGTTGTTACACAAACGCCACCGATTGCCACGCAGTGTTTCTTGTTGGCAAATATGTTCGATCCTAGCGCGTAAGTGATTGATATAACAGAACGATTGGTTTGAGAAGTTGAAATGTATGAATTAATCGAGTTTTTTTTTTCACCGCAGCGAATCTTCGGCAAATTGGGATGTCGAAATTAGAGACGATGTGATCGAAGAATGCAACAGACACGGAGGTTGTGTGCATGTGTTCGTAGATAAGGCGTCTCCGCAAGGAAACGTATACGTGAAATGTCCCACAATTACGACTGCAGTGGCCGCGGTCAATTCGTTACACGGACGTTGGTTCGGAGGTGAAGATTTTTAGTATATTTTTGATTTTTCAAGTGGATTTGAAATAACGTCTGTCTTGCTTTATAGGTCGAGTGATCACGGCGGCTTATGTTCCTGTTATTAATTACCATAATTTATTCCCCGAAACGATAACAGCGTCGACGTTATTGGCGCCGTCGCGAAAAGCTGCCGTATGAATGTATAGTGAAAATTATTGGGATGCATTCCAATATTGTTATTTTTGTTTTAACGCACCTGAAGTTGTGAAGTTGCTTTTTTTTTAGTTGATCTAATCGTTAAAATGAGAATTTTTGGGATTGCTACATAAATAATGATTTTATGATAACGAAAAATGAAGTAACTAGGCAATGTTGTGGCCGTTGTCGGGACTGAGTTTTTTAGAAGTTTGGTTTTATATGAGGTAGTCTTGATTGTAAAGATTAAAATGTATCTATAATTTTTCTCTCTGAGGTATAAGTTTTCTTTTGTATTAATAATGGTAATATAAAATAATATTTTTATTGGCGTTTTTATTGTTTTTTTTCGAAAGAGTGAAGTATTGTTTGAACGTTGGACTCGAGATGTGATTGCATAATGAATTCATGAAGTGATAAGGAGAATTTTAATTGTAGAATTTGCTCTATCCGATGAAGAAGTGTACAATTGTACATACGATTTTATTTACAAAATTTCGCTTTTTCAAAGATTTAATTTTTTTTACTCTGATTTAACGCAAATAAAGAAATTGAATATTTTCTCAGGATTATTTTACTTTAATCGTACATCGGAAAATTAATTTTAAAATTCAGACTGATTTTTGGAGAAATTTTTTCAATGTGATATTCGAAGGGTGTTGTTAAAGGATGGAAATTCGCGTAGGTATTTATCACGATTTTAATTCAATCTTGCATGTACAACTACAATGGATGCTATTAATTATATAAATATCGTGCTGTTTGATTCAGTGAAATACATAATTTTTCAAGACATGGAAAAACGTTTAAAAAGTGGTAATAGACGTTAATGATTAGTTAAGACGCCCAAATGCGAATGCCCATGCAACTCATGAAACCTTTACCATTTGGACATTTTGTGTTGCGATATTTTTCCACTGCGGAAGAAAAGAACTCGTTAATGGTTGATTGCGAAATGAAAAATCGTTGGTATATTTAATGATAAATTACCTTTTGCTGTGCAAATCTTATGTAAACTTTTAACTTTCGCAGGTTCCATTTTGTTTTCGCCAGTAGCAAATTTCTCCAGATATTTCATTCCTTCGAGAAGGAATTTCCCATTTTTAATCTATTTTAAATACAAACGTTTCGGTATAATGTTATTAAGTGATAAGTTTATATAATGAATTACCCACCACACCAATTCTTTCCAGCGCGCACTCGATTAAACACTGAAATCAGAAAAAAAAAGAAAGATGTTGAATTGAATATGTTCATATTTCACGCAGTCCCGATTTTTACTACTTTATTTTTCAATGTTCATGATATAATGAAGGTATTCCTACGAAAAACTTACTGCCTTAGTTTCGGGCGAAAGATTACTGCTCTCAGGTTTGGGCGATTCTACAAAATGTATAAATTAATGGGCAAAAATTAAGTATGAAAAACAATTTTACTGGTACATCTTACCACTGGGAATATTCAGCATTGCATTGCACGTTTTAATAGCTTCGATCATATCTTTTGTAGCTTTTTCACTCTGGTCAGCCTGTTAAATTATAGTCGAGATTTTAAAGACGCAGTCAAGATGTATTTTAATTTAATTCAGCTCTACTTGTAATTTGGTTCAAGAAAAGGATTCTTACCAAAGCTACGTTTAATGTTGAAGTAGAAATCAAAAATATAAGTAATTTGTTCATTGTGCTTCTCATTTTAACAATTTGACGATATTGTCGCACCAACCTCAAACGAAACTTTGGAATTTATTGCATATAATGAATGTAATTAGTGTACCTAATTGTAGAAATTTTATACAATGTGACGAAATTTATAATTGTATAGCTTAATTACCTAAACGTAAGAAAATTTTCAAATCCTAATTAACTACTTCGTATAGCAAATTACTACACAAAATTTACATCTTAATCAAGGTGTTAATCAATTGAATAATTATATCGTGTTTTTCGTGTATGTTGGAAATACACGAGTAATTAATCCACTGATATGAGTTGAGTTGAGCTTCTTTCAATCCTTGTGAAAAATTGTGAAACTTAAAAACCCCTTCCTTTGGCGTTTCACTTCGCTAATTTCCTGGTATGTGTGACTTGTCATACACTAATGAATAGGCTATTAGAACAATAAAAAACAAATGAAAATTCGCATCAGTTGGTTATCCGGTGAAGGGCAGCAAATTTTTGATGCCTCAGTCGAAGGAGTACAAGCGATTCCTAAATCTACCATCGAACATACTCCATTCTCCGGTGCAACTTACAATGGCCATACCCAAGCCGCACTTTTTGTTGCCATGTTTCTGCACTGTGAAGGAAACAAAGTCGATAATAATGTTTGATTTCAAAATGAAATTAATGCTGTTATATTCAATACTAGTGAGTCACCTTTGTCAAAGCAAACGCCATATGCCTGTAATATAGGTTCTATTAGGTTTCTTCCGGTGGCAAGTAACTGGATTTCTTCCATCCTTTTAAGATCGATCGTTCCATTTTTAATCTATTTCAAATACAGACGTTTCGTTATAAGAATGATGCTAATGATTAAGAAATAAATTTATGTAAGATACTAACTAGGCCAGTTTTCTTATGAATACACTCGTATAAACACTGAAATTAAAAAAAATAAATGAAGCTATATAAATCGAACAAAATACACATAATCTCATAGCCTGAATTTTCAATTTTTCATCTTGATATTTAAACGAAGTTGGTTGAATAAGACTTACCGCTAAGGTTTCATTTGAATTATTATCATTCTTAAAGTCGAGCAGATCTACAAAATGTACCAGTTAGCAGAAACTAAGACTGAAAAACAATATTATAATGTAGTCCATCTTACCAACGGAAACGTGTAGTTGGTCAACGCACTCCACAGAGGCATCTGTAATGATCTTTTTAAAATATTCTTCGAAATCGGAACCGTCATAATTGTCTGCCTGTTGAATCATGGCTGAGGTATTAGTGAAACAACAAAGTGTGGATATTTTCTACCATACTTTAATCTAATTTTGTACTTGTATCTAGGTAATTGAGAAAGAATTCATACCAACGCTGTACTCAACATAAAAGTGCAAACCAAAAATACATGTAATTTATTCATTTTTTTTTATTTGACGATATTATCACACTGATCAATTATCACTATCACATGAGAAACTATAAAATTCAGTTAGTAAAATCATCTTATATAGTTGCTGTAATTGTGAAAATTTATGCACATCAAATATGATAAAATTATTATTGATATAATCACTTGAGCGAAGCATTCTTAATTACCTACTTCGTAATAAATGACGATGCATATAATTAGTTCTAAATAAGAATAAATGAAAACATACCTAATCATAAACGCATTATTGTGCTAGATATAGCATGAATTATTCGGTTTTGTTTTGATTTAAAAAAATTCATTATCAATGACGAAAGTAAACGAGTTTTTTCTTGGAGGATAAAGAAATATTTTTACTCGCTCATTCTTGAAAAATACGAGTATGTTCACAAGAGTAGCTAAAAAATGTAACTCAAAAAATTAAAATTTCATCTGGTTAAATTATTGAAAATTCTAAATGTAATTACAAAATAACGCTTGAACAATTTATAATTACAAGGAGCTATTGCTCATCTAAATATTGAACTATTTTATTTAATAAAATAATTTTTTCAAAAAGAGAAAAATGTTTAAAAAGTAGTAACAGATAATTACACAATGATTATTTAATACGCCAACTGTTGATGCAATTAAGAAGGGCTCTACCAGTGTGGCATTTTTCGTTGCGGTATTTTTCTTCTGTGAAAGAAAAGAAGTCAATAAAAATGGGTTTGATCACAAAATAAAATAAATATTTACCTTCTGCTACGCAAAGCTTGTATACGTTTTCAATTTGTTCCATCCCTTCTTTGCTATCGCCGGTAGCAAGTTTTTGAATATTTCGCATTCCTTCAATATCGAATTTTCCATCTTTAATCTATTTTAAATACAGACATTTGTTTATAAGTTCATTAATGAGTAACGGATAATTTTATTTCATGAAGTACCCACAATGCCAGTTTTACTATGCGTACATTCGAATAAACACTGAAATCAAAAAACAAAAATTGCGTTAATACAAATCGAATAAAGTATGATACATTGTCTCAATTTTCAATTTCTCATTATGATATTTAAGTGAAGGTATTCGTGAAAAACTTACCGCTTGAGTTTCATTCGACATTTTTTCGTGCTTAAATGAGAGAGGATCTACGAAATGTACAAATTAGTAAAAAATATGACTGAAAAGTAACGTTATATTGTCTATCTTACCATAGGGAATTTTTAGCTCTCCGATGCACTGCAAAGTGGCCTTCATCATACCCTTTAGGAAAGTTTCTTCGAAATCGTTAGCCTGTTAAATCATTACCGAAGCATTAAAGAAAATATCCATGTATAGATTTCATTTTGTACTCGAATTTAGGTAAAAGAGAAAGAATTCTTACCACAGCTACATTCAACACAAAAGTGGAAAGCAAAAATACAAGTAATATATTCGCCATTTTTTTAAATTTGATGATATTGCACACTAATCACAAGTGAAACTTGAGAATTCAATTCGTATAATGATCGTAGGTAGTTACTGTAATTGTGAAAATTTCATGAAAATCATGTGAGATAAAATTTGTTATTGATATAATTACCCATTTCAAATCTTAATTACCTACTTGGTTGCAAATTACGATGCAGAATTATTCATATGTATCTGAGTAATTATCTATCTTGAATATTCTAGGTGATAAGTAATTTAGTAATTATATCGTGTTTTTTGTATATGATGGAGATAAATTAGTAGCTGATAGGTATGTGTTGAATCGAACTTTCTTCAACCTCTGGGCAGAATTGTGATATATCAGCTACAGTCTTTTATCGCGGAATAACAAAAGTCTGATTTGTGCAGTCGTAAACAACGGGTTGTTTGAGAGAATTTAAAAACCCCATCCTTTCTATTGTCATCAGATGAAATTTTTTAAATAATTATTTTTTCGAATTATTCAAATATCATGTTTGTATTGCATGATTTGATTTCACTTATTTTCTGGCATACGTCATTTCTCATACATTAATGAGTATTAGAAAAAAAAAAAAATGAAAATTCGCATCGATATTTTATCATGATTTTAATTTAATCGTACATAATTAGCTACAACCGCTACAAGCTACAAGCAAACAAACCGATGCATAAAAATCATGAATCATGAACAGTTCTCAAGTAATTAATTAAGTAGGTACATAGTACATACATTATAATAGTTTTATAATGTACCAAATTGCAAGGAGTTATTGCTTATCTAGATATTGAACTGTTTTACGTAACGAAATAATTCTTTTAAAAAAGGGAAACCTTTCAAGTAGTAGATAATTAAGTAATGATTATTCTGCTACGCCCACAATATGCCAACTCTCGGCGCAATTTAGAAGGGCCATTCCCAACGTGCATCTTTTGTCGAGATATTTCTGCGCTGTAAAAGAAAAGAAGTCGATAAAAATGTTTGATTACAGACTGAAATTAATGTCGGTATATTCAACACTGATTTGTTACCGTGGGATACGCAACTACCATGTACTTTTCTTATGTATTCGAGAGCTGCCGTGTCTTCACCGGTGGCAAGTTTCTGGATATTTTCCATTTCTTGAAGATTGAACGTCCCATTTTTAATCTATTTTAGATACAGACGTTTCGTTATAATAACATTGCTAATAAACGATAAAGTAAAAGGTTTATATAAGTTACCAACCATGCCAGTTTTCTTATGAATACACTCGTATAAACACTGAAATCAAAAAAAAAGAAATGAGTTATAAATCGAATGATGCAGGTACACTCACGCAGTCTAAATTCTCAATTTTTCATTTTGATACATAATTGAAGATGGCCAAACAAAACTTACTGCTACGGTTTCGACCGAATGTTTTTCTGTCTTTAAGTAAAGCACGTCTACAAAATGTACAAATTAATCAGCAAAAGCTGAGACTGAAAAACAACGTTATAAATCCATCTCACCATCGGGAAGCTTTAGCTTTGCCAGGCACTCTGCGGAAGCTCTCGTCGTAATCTTAATGATAGGATCTTCCTCTGCCTATTGAATCATTGCAGAGGTATTAATGAAATATCCAAGATCATTTTTGCGGAACGAAAAATATTAAAAAATGAAAATTACAAAGGCTACAGGCAGGTAAGCGTAGCGATCTGCCTCTGGATCCGGATTTTGATGATGTTTGGGCATTGGGTGGGTACCATCGGGAAACGTTCGTGGTCAAAAT
>QBDW01006811.1:0-25030 GCA_003261595.1 Maconellicoccus hirsutus
GGAAAAAACTGGTACATTTTTGAAATCTTCGTTAAAAGGCGAAACGTTTTCGTCTGAACTATTTTTTAATAGGATAATTCGTTTAGTCGTAATTTTCGTACGATTGCGCGAGTTGAAAAAATTAAAACCAAAAATTTCAACTTTGGGAACCATTAAAATGTTGACAACCACTGAATGAGGGTGATCGCGGGTCAATATCTGTAAAGTGATCCTATACGAGTAATTTGAGACCAAAACCGCCCCTCTACCCCCTCCCTGACAAGAGTTATTAACCAAAACATGTGACAGAACAGGTGGTCAATTTTTGCAACTTTGGGAACCCCTGAATCGGTTTTGCAATTCGATCTCAAAAATGTGATGGTGGTTTCGGGGTCGGGAGATGGTCCCCTTTCGATGGAATATCGCAAAAATTTTATATCTTTCCACTTGATTACTTTTTGAAATTTTCTGCCTGGTGACCGTACTAATAAGGAGATATTTTTTAAAAAATTACGAATTGATGAAAAACTTCTCCATGACCGATTATTCTGATGAGTGATTCTGTGGGGGGGGGAGACCGTCCTGTTCAATGCCGCAAACCTCACCTCTCATATCTCACGTAGTTGAAAAGTTATGGTCGTCCAAAAATTGAAAATTGCAAAAATTTACATAATTTTGAAAAGTTTTGGAAGTTTTAATCTTTTGATCTAATTAAGATAGAAAGATGAGGTTTGCTGCATTGGAAAGATCAAACTTTTTCCTTCTAAAACATTATGAGAAGAAATTTTTGAATTATTCAATAAAAATGATAAAAATTTCACAGTTTGAAACAATTTCTCTTCTTTAATTTGTCATTTGCAACCTTGAATACTGACCTAACACAAACATCATCAATATTTGTTTGTATATTTATCGATATATTAAAATCGAAGAATCAAGGAAATCGAACGTACAAACCAAGACGATAAATAATGTTAAAATGAAATAAAACAGTATCGAAAATGAAACCGAAGGAAAAATTGTCAATAGAAGACGAAACCTTGCGAGGTAATAAGAATAAGAAGTGCCAGAAAGAGATGAAAAGAAAAAACTGGACGAAAAAATCACCAAGAGAAGAAACACGATAACGAATATGAGTTGGAAATTGTGCTATGACATTCTATTGGCCACATTTACGTAAATATAACTCGGAAACTCTTTGTTGAAATCATCAACGACGATTGAATTTGGTTGTTCGCCTAATGTTGATTGCACGGACTTATCTGTATCTCTGAGCATCCTCTTTTCTCTTAAAATCCACATCTAAAATTCTCTTTTGCACAAAAATTGACCAAATTTTTCCCGTTTGATTTCACTTTCTATGCGGATAACGAGCATGGCGTAATTTATTGGGAAATTCGTCAAAAATTCGTGTTCGTTATTGTTTATTTCTGTATTGATGCCTTTTTTTCAATTTTGAATGTGATTAACGTAGATTACTTCAATTGTCAAGTGCAGAGCTACATATCAAATGTTGGTTTATGTTTTACTTTGTCACGTTACTTTGCAGACGAATAACTTATCAGGTACATTTTTGGTCATTATCGATTTTTTCATAAATGCATTTTTTTTTACTAGAAATTCAAACAATGAAATATCATTTACCTGTCATTAAAAAAGACCATCATTTTGTATGACTGCTCAACATTTTTTTCCTGAAAATTACTCCACAATGGCCGACCTTTTATATGTAAAAAGTACACGGAGAGTGAAAGGGTGTGAACTTGTGGACTTCTCATTTACCATGTATAATTACTTTGGACGAGTATAAGTATATTTGACACGTGAATCGAAAGGTATGTGACAATTTTTTAATTTCCAACGCGTATTTAATAATGTATAAAGTAACGGCGAAATTTGAAGGTTAAAATTTTTCATAGAATAATGGCGTGCGAGGCGTAATGGATTTGTTAATATTTTATCATCATGTTTGGCTAGTTCATGTAAGTTGATACGGAGCAAAAAGTTTTCGCGTTCGCGTCCTAATGAATTAACTTTCATTTTCGTATAGTAATTTGTTGTCGACTCGGTACGCCTTTAAAATAATTTCGCCCTTTGTGGCTTTTTCGAGTACCTGCGTTTACCAAGTATTGGGAAATTTGTTTGCTTTCGAGGACCACGTCATAAGTTAGTTTTATGAACGAGCGCTAAGAGCTTCGCGTAATTTGTTTTTTTTTTAATTTTTATTTCCGCAGAGTTCGATATGTCGAAACGATCCTTAGGTGGTTTGTAAATTAGTATCGCGATGATATTTATCCTTAGAATGTAACGAGACGCGAGAACGTGGGTATATTGCGCAGATTTATGTTCTCACATCGTCACGTTTTGTACGTTTACATCGTCCGTGTAAACTTCATTCGTATAAGTTTTTGTTTGCTGACTCAGACGATTGCAAGTTTTCAAGATTAGTATGCATGAAACCACACGCGTTTCGTAGACTTTAAGTAGAACATTTTCAGATGTTTTGTACCTGAAAATAATCCGTTACAGTTGAAGATACGGTTATGAAAAAGGACCAAATGATCGAAGTGTTGGGTCGAATGTTGCATAGGACTATTATGATACTCCTCCAATGACGTCTTTACTCGTGGTTAATTTTGAATGAAAAATTTTGAGAATTTTGGTTTATTTTTGAACCTTGTATAAATATCGATTTTAAAAGGTGGTTAAATTTCGTAGATTTTTCTTACGTTTTTTTCTCACTCTTTCGTTTATTCGTAATACACGTCGGAACAACGATCGTAGCTAATTTCGTAGAGTGATCCATTTTGCTTGGTGTTGAATGGCACGTATTTCCGTAACGTTTCCTCAGGGCGTGTAACGTTTCGACGTCATGTATATCGAGTTTCGTTCGTATTTGCGGCCTCAACGATGATGGAGTTTTGATAGGTGTAATTATGGTCCAAGGTGTTGTCTTTGTCACGTTTATCCGAAATACACGATAGAAAGCATGTCTTGTTAGGTTGTTTGTATTAGTGATAGCTTCCCTGTATCTTGATCGCTATGATTTGAGTCTTGTCGGTGCTTTAATTATTTTACCTTCGAACGTGATGAGTATAAATGCGGGTGTCGTGGGTGTGCTAAATAAGTGAAATATTAACGAATATTAGCGGTTTTGGTAGTTTCGAGTTATGTCGAAGGATTGAAGGAGCTTCCCAATGGAAGCTTGATTGGAAGGATGTCTGCATAACTTGCTTTGTATTTCGTTCGAGTATTTAAATTTTTTACGCTTAGTAGTAATGAATTTTTAATGGTGAAAGTTACTCGAATGGGATGTTTATCGATGTGAAAAAGTACGAATTTTTGATTAAATAACACCTTTTATAAGTACAGATATTTTGAATTATTTTTTCTATTTTTTGACAAGGAATTGAACAGTCGACTTTAAGTATTGAAGATTGTGCGAGAAATTAAAAATTTATTAGATTTTTATTCAATTTTTTTGACTCGTTGATTATTTTATGAAAGCTATTAAATATTATTCGCAATTATTTATCATTATTTCAATACCTTTATTTTCCTATTTATACCCAAGAATTGTTATTTTTCCTTATTTTTTATTGAAAACTGGGAAGTTCAGTTTGGAAGGGGAGTGAAATTAAGTTAAGAAGGACCGAAGGGTGGGAGAGGGTATGGCGAAATTATTCGGAAAATTAAGAAACTAACAAGAGAACCTCTGGAGGTGAGCTGCTTAGATTTGAACAAGAGTTGGATTTTTGGGAAGAACATGTCAAAAACCCCTTAAACCAAAATTTTAGCTGCCAAAGTTAATTTTCTGATTTTTGGCAAATTTTTTAAAATTGAAAATTACGAAATTTCTATTAAAAATAGGGAATCAAAAAAAAAGTTAATCTGGAAAAATGATTTTAAATCGTGCCAAAAACATTTTGCCCCTAATTTGGACCTCCTGAATACGGAAATCGCATTGCTGTGTCATTTTGGAGCCTCCAGTGCGATTTTCATTTTTCTCCAGGAGTTTCAAAATGCTCCAGAAGGTGTCCACATGAGATTGGGCAGTTACAAATTTGGTTTTCTCTTATTCCCCACCGACCCAACCGAATTGATCACATTTCCGGAAAATTCCAGCCGGTCACCTCGAGTGGATTTTTCTGGAACAGCTTTTCTATGATAAAATAATTATTACGAATTTTTAATAAATCCGTTTACCATGAATTAATGAAAAAACCAGTTTTAAAAAAAATATTTTCAGAGTTTGTGAAGTAGTTTAAAAATCCTGGAGGAAATGAAAGTTATTGTCGAGGTTTTGAAAATATCCAAAAATCGCAAAACTCGAGTTTAGATGTAATTTGGAATTCTTTTTTTAATATTTTCAATGAGGAAATTCTGTATTGAAGTCTAATGTTTTTGCTGAAGAGGGCAATTTAAAAAATTCGTCAGAAATGGAAGAATCAATCGAAATATCATTCAAATTCGTGAGTCATTTCGATTTTTACTTCTGAAATGCAATTTTGTTTTTGCGTTATGAGCGTTCCCCCTTCCCTCTCTTTCTTATTTGATCGTATTTATGCCGAGTGTAAAAAAAAAGAAGGGAGTTTCATCCCGGTAATTATATTAATGTGCTTAAAATAAAATAAATTTTGAAGGAAAAATAACTTGTAAAGGGAGCAAAATTGAAAAAAAGCACGAGAGGTAGGAATTTTCATTTTTTTAAGTACAAGGGGATTTCCTGCTTAGAAATGGTCCCGTCCTAATTTCCATTCCTGGATTAATCAACTTACAGCAATTTACCTATTTGTTTTTTTTAATGAATCCAAAATAAACGAAGCATGAAAAAAAGAAACATTAAAAGAGACGCGTATAGTATTGATTTTTTGAAAATTCCAACTGAAAAAAGAACTTACCAAAACTCGATTATTGAACCCGACGAGTTGAGAACTGATTGCATCAATTTTTTGATAGGTTTTTTTTCTTCTTCAAATGCAATGAGAATCGTTCGCAGGGGCTTTACCTCAAAGTAAATTAGTTCGTCGTGTTTTCGTGTTGCTTTTAGAAGATGAAACGAGACAGATATCTGTGTATTGCATTACTCGATTCGAAATCGTTGGCTAAAAATGCCATTGGATGTCCTTTTTGTGTAACGTAGCTTAATCGACTATATCGATTAACGCGACGATATTGTCGCCCATTAATGGATTCGGTCCTCCTTTTCGGTTGAATTATGGAAGTATTTTTTCGTCGAGGGATCCTTATTTCGAATAAGTTTGTTTTGTGTTTGTGTTGCGTAATAAATTAGCCCACAAAAGCGCGAATTGGTTTTTAGATACGAGTGCATGGTTGAGTTGTTGAGTTATTTCTTGAAATGATTCACGTCTCAATTTGTTTCAATTTTATTATGGGAGTTTTTTTAAATTTTATTTTTGATTTGTTTCTTTATTTATAATTATGTTGTTTTTGAAATTGTACAAAAAATACCATAAATTGAGATTTCTTACCGTAGAACACGAAATTTCAACGTTTTTCGACCCAATAAGTCATTCAATTACTGTCGAATTCTTCCGTCAGAGTTAATCCGTATATTATAATAATGGAAAATGAAAAGGAAAATTTCTATTAGTCGTGATTGAATTAAATTAGCGATGAAAAGCAACAACCGGTATGAAAAAATTTAAACGCCGAGTAAACAGTCAAAGAAATTCACAAGCATCCATATTCCGTTTCATTACGTTCCACTTGAAAATACAATTCTCGATGTTTTCCCATATCGACGACTGCAATATCGTGAGGTTTGTTTGGCAAAAGAATGTAGCAATTTCGTTTCTAGTTCGAAGATTTTTCATGTTTGATTATTAAAACGTGTTAAAAAAAAGATAAATGAAAATTTCCCCAACGATGGCGAAAAAAATTCAGCGTGTTGTAGAAATTAACGCCTTTTTTTCTCTGTTTTTTGTTGCAAGAATTTGTTAATTCTTTGTTCGAAATAAATAAAAGCGGAATGAAGAAATAAAAGAAAGGTAAAAATTTCTCAAGTTTTTATTACGTTAATTTTTCGAGTAATTACGCAATTTCTTTTAATTTTGCACCGTTTTAAGTTCCTGCGAGAGGAATTGCCTTTCTTTGCATTTACACGGTAAGTATCACCGAAAAGCAGTGAATTCTAAAGTTTCCATTGTTTTATTTTTAAGCTGAATGAACCATTAAAAAGCGAGATAACCTTCGCTTTAAATCTTTTCGTGTGCTTAATTACACGACGGATTTTTTTTGCCTCCTCGGTGCCGTATTTTTATATGTTACATCCTTAAATGATACGTTTTCTATGGGGTTATTTTTGGTAAAAGATTCGACATTTTGGTGTAGTCCAACAATTGAGGCTTATTGTTATTAAAGAATCGTTCTAATAATAGAAATAATTAGAGCTGATAATATTCTTAAAAGTTGAAAATTCGTGTGCATTTTTAGAATCGATAATGATTTTTTATCGGAGAATTCTCGAGTGACGTAGTGGAAGTGCATTAATTACTAAAAATGGTCCATTATATTCGTGCTACCGCGTTGGCAGAAAAATAGTGAAATATTGAATGAAAATCCGGTCAAGCCAGCTGAAAATTTTCTATGTTTGTTGTTTCAAAAAAAATTAAAAATACTCGTTTTAAAAGGTATCGGCATCTTAATCACTTCGCGTCGATAACGCCTACGATCATTTTATAAAAAAGAAAAGGTGAACCGCGTAATTTTTAAATATTATTATCAATTAATTCTTAATGAATTGTCATTGAAGGTCTTCTGTTGATGATACTTTCGCATGACGAGAAAAAAGGCGATGCTCGTTGAAATCTTATTAATGAAAAATTAGCCTTCTTCGTTTAAATAACTCGTCTGCTGTGTAACGATGTCATCTTCATTTAAAAATTATCGCAAACGATGTGTAAATAACTTCGTAAATTGTATAGTGAATTTGTAACACTGAAAAAAAATAGACGAAAATTCGATACAGAATTTGAAAAAAAAATTCACTTCTGATGTAAACATTTACCGACATTTACGACTTCATTTTTTCTAAGTGTGCAACTTTGATGAAAATGTTCACCGCAGGAAATAATGGCGAATGTGGCATTCGAATTGTGTAAAATTTTCCACGCCTGTTATCGAACGTGCACGTTGACGCGAAGATTTCCAAGAATACTAAAATAACGAATATTTATCATTTCACCCTCCTCGCCTCTTGTTGCCGATGATAAACCGATTAAGTAAATAATGTACATGCACTTTTCGTAAAAAGTTTCCATTCAGCGTGTGAAATATTTACAGTACTCGGTGGTGTTTTTTTTTTCAATACATATTGAATATAGGTATAGATAACAGAAGGTAGAGCGGATTCCAGTGTAGAAAAATAAACTGAATTCACATTTTCGATCGAAATTACGCAATAGCATATCTACGTTTAAATGACGTTATTGAAAGTAATTTAAAATTCCAGATAGCATTTGTCTCATCAGTCACGAAAGGGTTCAATGAGCATAATGAGTGGTTACCAAAATTGTGGCATTTTTAAAAATAAATTTCCGAGTTAATTACATTTCAGGTGGAAGGATTTTAATTAGAATTTAATGGAAATTTTACAAGGATTTGTCGTGCTGCTACCTAAATTAATATGCGAATAAGACATTACGCGATGGAATTCGTAAATATTTTCCTTCGTTCAATTTGCGCTAAGCTGGGGAATTTTTGTATTTTCCTTTGCCTTTGAGAATCCTGCGCGGTATTGGAATTGCAAATGGGAGTTTTCTTCGGTTGTATCATACGTGGCGAGATTTTATCTGTTTTATAAATTTAATAAAGGATTTGTGCGGCGCCCCATTGAAAGATTTTTCTCAAGTATTTATACATTTAACCAGCTTTGCGGGGTATTTTAATTCGAAACTCGATTAGGCTAGTTAACTCGACAAATGGGAGATATTCAGGTGGCTTGTGTGTAGACCAGCGTAAAGATGTATTACACCTTGGGGCGAAATTCGAGTAGGTTTATTACGTAATTTCAGTTCGTATAAGAATGATGTATCGGATTAACCTGTGATGTATCGAAATTCTCATTGTGAGGACTAAAACAAAAACGAAATTAGGTCGTAGGTGATACATTTTGCTTATTGTCGTGTGTAGATATTTCTTCTCAATAATGTTATTTTAGAAAATGTATTTCGATATGGTTGAGATTTTCCACTTGTCGCTATTTCGCGTTAAAGCTCGCGATAGCAAGAATAAAACCGAATAAGTGTGTTTTCGTATTATTTTGAGGTTTTTCGTGTAATTGAGTAGTTTTCATTCGGGTCGAGATGCTTTGAGTTGAGAGATTATTATTTTTTTTCGAAAAATAAAAAAAAATTATACTGTATGAGTTAATTTGTTCGTATTTTTATAAACTCCTGCAGTTTCCACCGATTTTTCGATTTTGAATATTTTCTGTATGCTCATCGCTTCATTAGTAAGTAGGTAACAGGTATATTACATCATCAATAAGTAGGCCAAGCACTGTAAGCAGGCAGATGCGGCCTTTTCATAAAAAAATTGAAATTAAGGAGGTAGTCGGGTACTACATTCATGACAAAAATTTCAGCCCCCTAACCCCATCACTTTTCAAGAAATAAATTCCCAATTGATAAACAAAACACACGTAAGCGTAATGTTTCATGTAATAACGTGTCTAACGCGGCGCATCGCGCGTTGTTGCGGACGAACCGCTACGACGCAGTGAGAAATAATCTGATCGCGCGCGTCATTTTTTCGGAGTTGAAAAAGTCAATTTTAGTACTTTTTTAGATTTTTCACCGTGGTTCTGCTGAGATAAAAATTTGAAAAAAATTTCACACTATTTGGGGGTCAAAAAGACGCCTGAAACCGAAGTTTCAAAATTTTCACTCATAGGGATCATAGTTAAACAGGAAAAAATAAGTTAAGAAACGTATCTTGGTGGGGATAAAATTATAGTAGCGAGTTGTCAATTTTTGTATGTAGGCGATTCATAAAGATCTACCACATACTAAAATTTCAACCTCCTCCCTTTCACCATTTTTGAGAAAAAAATTCCTATCTGTTTTTCAATCGGGATTTTTTTTTCTCAAAAAAGGGTGGGGGTAGGGGGCTAAAATTTTTGTCATGCACCTATCTCAACAGTACCCAAACCATCCTTTCAATTTCAATTTTGGCATTTTCATGCCTTGGCTATGGTATGCAAAATCGAGAATCATCGCAAAAAATCGTAACGAAAAAGATTTACAAAAAAACGTCACGTGGTTGTCATGACGACGTGTCATGATGTCAAAAATTTGATTTTTGGAGGGTAACTCCCCTTCTATGGGATTAAAAAGATTCAAATTTTTGGATTTGGAGGTTATAAATACAATTTAAAGAAAAGTACTATTTCAAAATTTTTATATCTCAGTTTTAACACCTCCCCCCCCCCAATTTAGGACTTTTAATATCAAAATTTGCCCTTCGCTATATTTTTCGTGTCAAGTGTAGATCAAGAGCTTTTGTTTAAAAAAAATCAGCTTCCTAACTATAATAGTGACTTGTTACGGTTATGATTGACATGTGATATGTAGTGACTTGTTATGATGAACGTCATTGGAACGGTCAAGTGTCATCATGTTTAATGAAAAATGTAATTTTTTCATATCTCCATACCATGCCATAGATGACAATCCATTGCCATGGTGATGTGTCATGGTCAGGAGTGACATGTGACCAAGTCATGGTAGTATGTCAAGTGACATGGCATAATGACAAGTCATTGTTACAGTGACGTGCCATGGTTACGAGTGACATGCGACGTCAGATAAGTCTTCTGATGAACATCATTGTCATGAAGTGACATGAAAATGTCACGATGTTTTGCGGGTTAATACGCAGGCTGATTTTTTTCGGACAAAAAGGTCGAATTGGCCTGACGGCCTTTCTGATTAATTGTTTGAATATTTCGGTACATTATTCCGCTAACTTCTTGATTTTTTGAATATTTTGGTTCATAATTTCGTTGATTTTTAATGAGTTTGAATTCGGTGTTGAAAAAAAATGCAGCTCTTGAAGAAATGATGCGCTTAAATTTCCTAATCTATTTTTACGATAAATCTCACAATTTTCATAGTGATTTTCATTCTTGCGTTTATCGCTGAATCATTTCATGAATTTTAGATATCCCCTTAGACCTATTTAAAAAAAATAAGACGGTAATTTGTTGAAGTTTATGTAGTTTTATTTTTTTAATGTCGCTCGAGTTTGTATTAACACGATGTGAAGCATTAACGGTGTGTAATTTAAAGCGACGCTTGAAACGGGGAGAATTACTCGAGATGGTTTGCCTTACGAAACATGTCTGACGCATAAAATATTTTTATGTTGGTATTTCGGGCATATTTTGCTAACTTATCATCATTACTGATTGCTATAACGTTGTCGTTGCCTCGTTAACATACGCGATTTAATTTTAAATCGGCCACACGTATGGAAACTCCAAAAGTGTTAATCTGTTGTTCGCATGTCGACGACGATGTTCCTGTACTCGAATTCGTCCTGTATAACGTGATTGGTATACCGAAAAAGTACCAAATTTTCATACAACCGAGGAACGCCATTAATTAAATGTCGTATATGGAGAAAAAAATACCCGTGGGGTTTAAACTACGATGCTTATCAAAGGAAGACCTTTAATTATGCAAAAAATATATTGGTTTTTAGCCTATTATTATTCGATTTGATCCGATGGAAATTTTACATGGTGTGATGCCTTTGTTGGAAAAGTTTTCATTATTACGGTATAATGCGTTACAAAATCAGTCTACAGCTAAAGGCATTGTAACGGGTGTTTTGCGATTGTATAAGATTTTATATGTTCGTGTGATTTTTCGCTCTGATGAATTTCTACAAAACGAATGATTTTTTGTGGCGAATATACGATATGAGAAAGTACGTAAAGGAGTTCTCAAATGTACATTACGAATGGTCGACGAAGGAAAAAAAAATGTAAATATTGTATTTTCGTTTGTGTCGAAAAAAAAGCATGTTTGGGGAAAGATTAAATAAGGGTTGAAATTTTTCTCGTGTAAGCTTCTTAAGCGTAAGTTATTTTTGTGCAGATTCAGATTAAAATATTTACTAGAGGAATTCTTTTTGGTATGTAGAATTTTTTCCTCATTTTGACCATTTTTGCAATCAAAGCTGATTACATGAGGGGTACTTGTCAGTACAGTGATATATAGGACATGACTACTTGATTATTGACCAAGCTGTCGTGAAATTTTCATTATTTCAACTGTCAACTTCAACATTTCTTCACAGCGGAAATGAAATTTCACGTGATGTCCTGTTTAGAAATCTCCTTCACTCACGCCTTAGCTAATTCTTGCTCCAGTGAGAATTTCACGTCGAGGTGGTGAAAAACGAACATGAAGGTTTGGTCAAAATTCAACGAAAGGTAGATTTTTGGAAATGGTTTCAGATTTGGAAAATTTTAAATTTATCGATCGCTCCGTTTTTTCTCTCATTTTACGCATGTTCAAAAAAAACTTCTCAAGTTGAAAATAACTACGAGGTATATTTAGAAATTTTTCTAAAAATATTTCAAATGAAAAAAAACCCTAGTTTTGTTAAATTTCCAGCAAATTTTAAATAACACTTTTGAAAAAAATGGTTTTGTAATTTTACGCCCAAAGAATGAGAAAACTTTTGAAAGTATCGAGAATACCTACGCGAATAAATTGTGCAGAAATACTTCTGTTGGAGTTTCGATTACGAATAATCCTGGCTCGAGAGATATGACGGTGCTTCGTCTCCCTGTGGGGTCGTCAAGGCCATCGTGTATTTATTGATTTTGTCGGAATAATTTTGAAAATCAACAAATTGATGAATCCTGAAAATTTTTCCAAACTTGAAGTACGTATGACATTTATTTTCGAATGCATGAAACCTCGAAATAGCCCGAAGTAATTTCGCGGTTATGTTCCGAAATCCAAGGAGCAAGTTTTGTTTAATCAGCTTAACTGGTATATTATCGATTATCGAATTAGAATTAAAAGTAACCCCGATTATGAAAAAAGTCCAACTTAACGTAATGAGCTTGAAGTCGGCATAATAATGGTATTTTAATTTAGAAAATTACCATCGAAATATGAATAATGAGAACCACTTATATAAGGAATTGATATTATATTGAAATGAGCGAAATTTATTGCTTTAGGTGGAATGATGTTTCTTCGGAATAAATATTTATTATTATTAATTACCATGGCAACGAGGTACAACTTAACGATGTGTTTTTGTCGAGACGATATTTTAAATTGGACGGTAATTAAATCGAAAATTTTGTCTTGGATTCGAATTCTGAAAAGTCGTATTTTTTCATATACGAATCGCGCAGGTAGCTTTAGTCTATTTTTTCAATGGAATTTTCATGTTTGAACTTTTACGAGAGGTGAATTTTATTGGCTATTTTCATGGGTGAAAGTTTTAGGGTGAAATTTTGATTTTTACTTCGCATGTATTGTATTTTGTTTATATTAGGCCTTTTCGCATATAGGCGGGGTGAATTATGGACGCGCCAAATTCATTTATAGCTCGATTTAATGGGCGAACTCGGTCTTGAAGGTTTTTTTACCGTCTAATTTACGACTGCAGCGGAAATTAGATTTGTCGCGAGTGAGACAAAAATGTAAGGGAATTTTTTATAGCGTCGTGAGCGTTTGTAAAAAGCATAGGTCTTTCTTATCGTATAGGCAATTAGCGTTGCTGTTTCATTTGCTTTTGGTGCAATTGACCAGTGAAATAGTCTATCTGGTTTATCCGTGGTTGGGAATTTAAAACGGGTTACGTTTTTTTCCCCGGATCCCATCGCATTTCTGTATATTTGTGTACCCGAAGTATGTGTTTTTTAATTCGTGACAGGGTGACACGGGTTTTTACGAATCGCGCGCGGACGAGATATAAAAAATAAACGTTTAATTGGTTAAGGATTTTTTTTCGACGGAAAATTGTGTACTGGTACATTTGTGCATTAATTTGACCCCTCTGGTACGTTATTTGTTTTTACGCTACTCGACGTTTCCAAGTAGAGGAAAAAAAACAATACCAGCCATTACGAATTCATCGTGAATTTCAAGATTCAACTGGATATTTAATTTTGCCACGTTGGGATTTTTTCCTGCTCGCTTTTTCGGTGCGCGCAAAATGTGACGGTAAACATTTTAAAATGCGAAGAAAGTGGATGTTGTTCTAAAAATTTTAACGCCTTGGTCTTTTTTTCCTTTCGTATTTGTTTAACCTACTCTGAACATTGTTGGAGGGAAGCTCTATGTGTCCATTATGCACGACCCTGGCTCAAGTTTTTTTTTCTTTGGGGTTTCAACCGAATTTATTTATTTTTTTTATTTAGATAAGCAATATACATAACTTCGGTATACTAATCGTATTTATTTTTTTACTTATTTTTCGAATCAATCTTCTTTTAACATGGTAAAGAAAACTATTCTTAAATTGGTGACTGGAATTTTCTGGAAGTTTGGTTAATTCGATTGAAGTAGTGGGGAATACAGAGGAATCGAATTTTTAGCCACCTAATCTCATACGGACGGTTTTTGGAGCATTTTGAAATTTCTAGAAAAAATTAAAATTGCGCTGGAGGCTCCAGAAGGGATTGATAACGCGAAATTCGAAATCAGTAGGTTGAAATTATGGGAAAAATATATCTTGCGTAGTTTTCAATTATTTTTCCAAATTGACTCGATTCTTTTAACATAATCGTATTTTATTTTTATTGGAAATTTTGTAATTTTTAATTTTCAAAAATTCGAAAAGCGAACTTGGCCCGCTGAAATTTAGGTTTTGGTTTTTTTGAAGTGAGAACTTCTTTGCTGGCGGACGAACTAAAAAAAGCGTAACGCGTTATGCGTAACGCTGACGTCACACTGCGCTCTTCCCTTTTTTTTTGCCACGCGCAGACTTCCTCACCTCTTTTCGGCGCGCGCAGAATTTGTTGAAGACGGAACCGGTGAATACGTAACGTTACGCGACCGACCGCCACAAAACCATCACCCTCCCTTTACCCTTTTTACTGCGCGCGCATATGTTCAGCTTATTGAAATCTTGTGTTTTTGAGTACGCACGAATTAAAGTGATAACAGCTCGGAGTCTTATTTTTATTAAATTTACATTTATTTATTTATTTATGATGTATATGTGCGAAGAAGTTCTTACTTCTGCCGTGTGTCTTTCATGGCGCAGCCGATTTTTTTTTGACATGCTCTTTCCAAAATTCCATCTCCTATTGAAGATTTACTCTTTAGCACATTTTCAAGGGGTATTTTATTTAATCGATCAAGGCGCAAAAAACACCACCAATCTAAATTTCGATTCGAAGACAAAGAATTCACCACCTTTGATTAAAAATTGATACCGAAAAACGTCTCCTCGATATAAACCCAAAAAAGGAAAAAAATCGCGACGAGATTATGAATAATAAATTACAAGTACCGACGAAGTGGTTCGATAGATAAATGACGATGACGGCGAAATGCTTCTTACGAAGTGTTTCTTGTCGCGGGTGTATTTTCCTCGTGGATTATCTCCACTTTGTTATTACTCGCTTTCGAAACGTGAACTGAAATTTTCCTTGTTGCGGAGCATATCGCGTGGAAATCAAAATAACCCTCTATATCGCATTATTCGCTTATATCTACGGTTTGCAAATTATTACACTGTAGCTAACCGTTGACTTATCCGAGAAAGTTTCGCTTTATTGATATGTTCGATCGTAAAATCAATTATGACGAGAATATCGCGAATTATAATCAATCTCGATGGAAAAATTCGGTCTTTGAGTTCCATTTACATTATAGATATATTATAAAAACGAGCAACGTTTTTACGCCAAATAAATATTCATTGTGAATTTATCTCGTGTGCATTAAAATTTTATAAGAATGTTATTGAAATGCATGCGAAGTCGTTTAATAAAAGGGATGTTTTTTTTAGCGATAATTTTCACGTTATGAAACTCGCCTTTGTATTATGCATCGTTCGTAGCTTGAATTTGATTTAATATCGGAAATATCGTCGTTTGATTAATTTTCTAGTTGGAATATCGCATTATTTTCGTATTCATCAATGTATAAGGTTAAATGATGAAATAGATATTTTAAAGGATACCATCATATTTAGATAAGCGCGAGTATATTCAATTCAGTGAGAGAAAACGTACCTGGAAAAAAATTGAATTTTCATTTTATAACACAGAATACATGCAACTTTATATACGATTAGCGGATAAAAATGAGAAAAAATCTACGATTCGAGACAAAAAAAAATTCAAAGCGGATTACTTTTTTATCGTTAAATAAAAATATGAACTATATGGAATATTTGTACGGTTTCGTACCTTCTTTAGGTTTTCTTTTCCTAAATCTTAATGCCATTGCAACAGCTGCGCTTGTATAGAAATGAGAAAAAATACATCTGGGGAACTTTTTGCATTTAAATGAACAACCGTTCGTGTGATAATAAGTTGCGCGAAAGTGTACACGCGAAATTAACATCGTTTAAATCGCATCAAGGTGTCTGAGACGTTAAGAATCAGCGATGATAAAGGCGCCGAAAATTACTATATCAGATTAAACCTCGTGAAGCGCCCGGAAACGGATGTCGAGCAAAATTTAACCATTATTGAAATTTTTCCAGCCTTGTAGATGTAAGTTTTTCTAACGTGTTTTGATCCGAATACGAAAAAATCGATTTATTTTTTCTACGCCTCTGTTCTGGCACTCGTTACATCTTACGTAATGGTTTTACAGTTAAAATGCATTAACGTGTAGTAGAGAAATTGTCTCAAGAGGTATTAACCGAAAGAATGGGGTGTTTGAAGAAAATGACGAACAGAAATAAGATTACAGAAATGTGTAATAACGACGAAAAAAGCACGAGGATTCGTCGTTTTTTTTTTAAACACCCGACGACCATATTTTAATAAAACGATAAACGTTACGATTTGTATTTTCGATGAAATATTCCCTTTAGTAATTTTTTTCTGTGTATTGAAAAATATACGTTATTAATTTCGCAATTTTGTTGCGCTTCTTTTTGCCTTCATTATATTCGAAAGTTTTCATTTTCAAGTCCAACGTCGTTATAAGTTTTAAATTAAATTAATTTTCTTCAACTCGAAGGAGAATTTTTTGCCGCAACTTAGCACATTTTGCGTTTTGCGCCTTTTTTTAATAATAAATTTTTGAATTAGTGATACATTGAGGTACGACAATTGTGTATGAAATTTTCATTACGATGTAATTTATAATAATTTTTTGTATTTCTTTTTTCCTGCTTTTTTTTTACAGCCAACGAAACTTAATGTTTTCAGAAACGATCTGGATAGTTGGGATTTCACAATTGGTAAGTTTACGATGTTAACTTTTTAAAAACGAAGGTCGAACGTTAACAAGCGGAAATTTTTTTACCAAATCGTAAAAATAGCTTTGTTACTAGAAAAACCCCACACATTAACGATTTACAAAGCAATCGCATATATAGGAATGTCTGTCTGTCGAGCAAATCATTATATAAGCGAATCAATGAGCTTCAAATCGAAGTGAATTGAATGTAGTAAAAAAAGAACACGTCTAAGCACGCAAATGCCATCGTCCGCGGGAATGCGAATACAGGATGTTTATAAAGGCTCGAGACGCCCGAAGCCACGATACCACGTCGCGTTCGTTGATTAAACGCAAATCGATCGAGGATTTTTAAACGATGAGCGATGGTAAGAACTGTCGTAAATTTCAATTCCGCTGAAAGCCGCGTGCGTGATTTTTTTCTTCGGGCGTTTAGAAAACGTTATCAAAGTTTTTAAAAATTTTCTCTATTCATCATCCCTCTAATTGGCCGGTCTCGTATGGCGAGTTTCATTACTCGGGACGACATTGCGAGAATTAATGAATGGTCACGTGATGTAGCTTTTCCGAGTATAGAATGAATAAAACGAGGCGGTTGCGCGATATCGTCGATTTTAAATTTTCTTTCGGGTATTTCCTCTTGTTAATTTTCGTCGTGTTGTACTTAAAGGCTCGCAGACGTAAATCCGCGTGGAAACTGAATGAAACCTTATGAATAGCAGGCTTGTTTGTCATTTCGAAGATTTCGAGTTGATTTTCACGCAAATAAAAGGGTAGTTGGATAGCTGAATAGCGTGTGAAATATGGTAATTTAAATATTATAAGGAGGATTTGTATGAAATAACTGTATCCTGAATGACAGCTGCGTATAATTTTTGACGCGATTTAGTCACTTGGGTCATTCGAAGGCGAAGTTCGAGAAAAATATATTCCTGATATGTCATCATGTTAGTCTTCAATCTTGCGAGATTGCTGGGTTCACTATTTTGTCCATTTTCAATATTATTTGGTAGAATTTTCTGAACTTGGTGGATGATTCAATGTGTTCTCTATTTTGATAAAATGTAGTTAAAATTAATTACACACTTCTACATATAAAATTGGTAAATTTTCATTAGAAAAATTTCGTCCAAAAAATTAATTATATGATTTTGTAATTTATCCCATAATGACTTTTTTCAACTTTTTTAAGATGTTGGTATCACTGCTCCGGCTGGGTTTTAAATAAACACCTAGTATATATATGTCATGTGGAGATAATATGATAGAAGTTCTCATTTCTGCGATGTGGTTTTTTTGTTTCATTTACACACACACAAACGCAACGAAAAAAATTTTCAATAGAGCAATAGAATTAAAAAACACGATAGGAAAATATTACTCAACGTACAAAGATCAAAACAACATTCATCTGAATCTTTTTTCTCAAGGGTGTAAAATAAAGGGTTACCGTCATTTTTATTTTCAAACCCATTTATTATTTTTTAACGAAATCTTCAGCTCAAGAATTTTCATTAGTTTCAAAAGTTCAATTCTCGATGAATGAGTCGAGCTTTCAACTTTCCACTATTTCGGATTCTGGCTGTTTTGTATTCGCTTTCAACGAGGTTTAGACCGAAGAAAACCATTTCAGTCTAAATGCTACTGTTCTTTAGATAATTGTCGTCGAGTTGGCTACAAGCTCGTAATTTTGAATGAATTGGAAATAACGAAGCGGCTTTCCTTCTGCGAGGTTGTAGCGGGGTAGTGTAACTGATAGAGTGTTTCTTGTTAAACGGTGAAAAAAAGTCGTGGCTGAGTTGAGAGACAGTTGACCCGGAATGAACTATCTATGTAATTTTGTGAAGTTTTATTTTTTGAGATTCAAAGAGAGCTTTACCTGTGTAGTGTAGAATTATATGACTTTTTTTTGTGAAAAAATAATTTTTTTAATTACCTGCATTAATAGTCCAGTCAAACTAGCATTTGAGCTTGCAAAACGAGAAGATAAGCTGAATTGATTAAAATTAGGGGAATGATTAGGGGAACTATGAGATCATATAACTTTTCTACCCACCAAAATAGATCACCTTTTTGCCCTATACTAGGTATGCAACAATCCTTTCCTCCTAAGTTTAGGTCATATGATATGATTGAGGGAAATTCTCTACCCACCAAATTACCAGGTATACGACAACACTCCCTCTTAATTTGTTTAGACCGTAATGATGTACACAACTACAGTTTTCCCCGAAATTAACATCCGGTTTGATTTTGTATTGTAGAGTGACTGGTAGATTTTGAATTGTAGAGCGAGTAGAAGTGCGTGATTATAAAGTGGACCTTGAATCATGAAATTTGAAAAATGAAATACAAACCCTCAAAAACTGGTGCCTCGTCTACGTGCAGGGCACAGGTATGGTTCTTTGCCGTCGTAGGCAACCTTCAATATTGCCGCCCCTACCTCTCACCCCATCCTCTAGCATATATTTGGTATAAAAAAAAGTCACGTCGGTATACCTGTATGGGAAAAAATTGTTGAACAAAAACGCACGGGAAATATTTTTGAGCAAAAACATAAGAATTATAGACCAGGTTCATCGATTTCGTTGTTCAACAATAACATCTTCCCATTCGTCTTGCGTCTATCTCGCCTCTGCTCAGGAGATCGTCGATGGGTCCAAACTGTCTATTCGACATTAAGATCTAACTTCTTTATAATGGAATTTGTAGAGAATTTGGTCATCTTTCATTTCAGTTATTGTACATTTTCACGAGAAACCATTTTTTCCCATGGTTACAGGTAAAAAACTAAATTTATGAGAATTTTGTCAAAAATTCACGAAAAATGCTCCTTTTTCAATCGCACGTAGCTCGGAATCTAAGCCAGTTACATCAACTCTTAATATATGCATTTTGTAGAGAATTTAGTGGGTTTCAATTTTGAACTGAACTATTTTTTTGATAAAACCAGTTTTCACTGAGATATAAACGAAAAACCGATTTCAGGGGGCTACTGTACATGGCGAAAATTTAAAAAAAAAAAAGATCCACAAAAAAGGGAACTTGCAAACATGACATTTGTTCCGGAGTGAAGTATGTTGTAAAGGGTATCGAATACTAGGTATATACCAAAATTCAGCTTATCTTCTCGTTTTGCAAGCTCGAGGCCTTTTTTGGGCTAGATTGACTGGACTATTAGTGATTTTTTAATCTCTGTACTTTAATTCTATGAAATGACGAAATACACGTCTAAATTGGATATCATCTCGATCGATTGGTATCTTCAACATCCAAATTTCGTAGCCCAAATATCTCTTTATATTTTTAGCTCAATTCCAGAGAGCATCTTGGACGCGTAGATGGTTGTTACTCAGTAGAGATGTACGCGAATATTCGGCACAATTTTAAAATTAACTTTTTCATAAGAACGACGAGCTTATAAAAGTGAAAAGAAATTGAAAAACTTGAAAAGCCCGCGAAGTACGGAGAGAAACAAAGGCGGAGGTAAAAATATCAAAACGAATTTGTATACAATTCCCATCAAACGAAGCGTATACCAAAGAGTAAGATAATTTAGTAAAAGTTTGTCACGATTTTTACGCGCAAAAATTTAGGTAAGCGTATAATTAAATTATCAACTGTTTAAGTGTTAGAGGTTGATTAGTTGATGAGAAGAATGGCGGAAAAGCGCGAAGTGAATAAATGAAGCGTATAGAAAAACGGTCATCTAAATGGTTCAACGTTGTTGAAATTTGGTCTCCTTCGATGCATTAATTTTTGCTGGAGTTTTTAAAATTACGTTAAACACTCGTAAATCGAAAGTGCCGGGGAAAAACATTAGAAAATTTTTATTGAAGAAAGCGTTAAGAATTTAACGAGTAAATGAAGCTTTTATCCATAGTAACGATTTGCTTAATGTTAATACACTCGAAGCGCGTAATACTTTTATGGGTGAAACGTTTAAAAAAAAGTCCAAGTCATCGTATTATCGACATTTTCAAATAAGAACTGTTGTCTTCATCGTAAAGGATTTTTTTCTCAACGGCTTAATTTTTAGCTCGGTTATGGTTGTGGTTTAAGGCGATATTTTTACGCTGAAAAGGAGGTCCTGCGACGATAAATGCTGACTAGTCGTTCGTCCAAGTTTTCCTTTCTTTTTGATTCGTTACGGATGGCGTAATGAAATTTTATCGTTTGTATTCTTCGAATTGATAAGCTCGTAAGTGAGGTGTTTTTTAGGGCGAGAATTCGCGAGATTATATCATGAATATTTTAACAAATTAATTACAAAATTGTAGACGATTTTATGCACGTGTGAAAATTACACGTGAATAAAACGTTATTCTTGTTGATGCGATAAACTTCCATCAAATGATAGGTTACATAATTAATGCATTTTAATTTCAATCGAGTTATTTGCCTAGTCTTAATAATGTACATGCGTAACGAGAATTCAAATTCGTCCTTATTTTAAGATCTTTCTGTACGAGACGACCTTCCCAAAAACTCAACTCGTGCTAATGCATGTAATTATAATTTCTATCGAGTAAACCTGTTTATCGATTTTGTTATTTAATACTCGCTAAAAATTCCGACTAATTTTTCTTGTTTTAAAAAATAATTAGGAGAATTAAATAACGATGCTTTTTCTAGCTTTCGCAGACCTGCTTAGTAAAAGCGCAGTTGGAAAATTTTGCTCGATTGCGGTATTTTGGTTTTGTAACTTTATGGCATTTCAATTAATTTATGACTCGGTTTTTGAAAATTAAAAATGGCCTTAAGCGTGTTGAACTTTTTCTCTGTTTGTTCTTTGTTTTATTGTTTGTACTTACCTTGTGGCTTCTTTTTCATTGTATCGATTTTTTTTTCATCTTATTTCACGTGAATAGAAAATTTTGTTAATCTGGGTTTTCGTGTTGATGTTGAATGGGAATGTTTGTATGAAAAATTTATCTCGAGTGTTTTTTGCCTTCTACTTGTAAGTGGTAATTTCACGAGTTTTTCAGTCAGTGACATAGATAGGATTAAATTAAGGGGAAGTGGTCTAAACTAGGGATATCGATTTGGAAAAAAATAAAAATTTCATCGATTTTCGAGATTTATTCGATTAATCGACTTCATCAAGTAAATATTATGAACTTACAATTTTTGAGAATTGCCCCCCTCCCCTAAAAAAGAGTGACAAAAAAAGGCCTGGCTATGTTTAACATTTTGTGTATTCCAAGGCTTACTAAACTGCTACATTTTCGAATGCAGTATGTGAAAAATGTCGAAATGATGTATTGTTAACGAATTCGTTTAAAGTAAAATGGTATTAAATTTGCATATTCATAAGATGTGAGCTCGTTAAGTATCTCTTTCCCTGCCCTCGACGTCATCAATTGTTTGTTTTACCTATCTAATTGATTTGATACTCGTAATGGATCCTCGAAAGACAACTCGTGAAGGAAATTGCCTCAAGTTTTAATCACCCACTTCGACTATATTATTCGGTGTTCATAACCAAAAAAAATTCCAAGTCGCGAGCTTGCGCTGAATCAATTTCAATCTTGGAATTGTAACGGAATCATTGAAATATAAATATACTCCGAATTATCTTATTACTTATCTTCACGTCTTTGATATGGCGTCGGAAAAAAGTAAAATTTCATTTTTTTGTTCAACATCAAAACTCGACGACTTCCAGTGTTTCTCCGTTGTTTTGTAGGTAACCGCGTTTAAAGCGATTGTATTCACGCGATTATACAATTCTAAGCGAACAGCGAGCTGAGGAGTGATTCTGTGTGCTGAAAAAATCCTCGAATTCGCATGCTATCTCTCAACGGTGTAGGAAAAATACTCCCAAGGGATATAATATTTCGATGAAGAAGAAAAAAAACTAGAGAAACATTTTAAAGGGTTCATTGGCTTAAAAACACACCAAAGTGTAGAGTCAATACCGGAGCATATCCAAACCAAATGAAAAAATATAGGATTACTTTTGTAAAAGTTGAAAACACGGCGAAGAGGAAAAGGCGAAGGAAAAAAAAGGGGCCTAAAAGTAATTCACTGCGAAGCCTTAACACTCTGTATTTGAGCTAGAAAGTTATTTGTCAATGTTGTAAAATGTTTGAATGCTGAACATCCATAAATCGAGGTAAACTTGGCAACTTTCGGTCATAAATTGTTTTCCTCAAAACGTATACATATTTCGGGTGTAGTTTTCATTTAGATTAAAATACTTGGGTGCCTTTTGGTTGACGATTAAAAACACCGCGAAGCTTTTACCGAATAACAAATCCAATAAGCCGAGAAATATTGAAGTTGTACGGTGAAAAATTATTCGGTAATTTAACAACAGCGAAAAACTTTTCGTTATCGTTGTCTGTAAAGTTGTATGAAAAAATATTTCCCTTAGCGTATACTATTGTCGAGCAGCGTTTTTATGTTTTAGGGTTAATAAGTGAAGGAAAAAAAAACGAGATTCTCTTTGATAAAATTTTGTTATTGTAGTTGCGAAAAGGTTATGGTACTTCTTGAAATTCGCATTTTGCTGGAACTTATCCGATAATCAAGTTTTTACGTTGTACGAGTTTGAATCTTTTAGGCATATTTTTTTATCTTTTTTCGAGATGGCGAATTTTACGACGAAGCGGAGACCATGTAGTATGGTTTAAAGATTATATTCGTAATTAACCATATGTGCGTGCCTTTCGAGAGTATTAAAACGACGAGTATAATTGAAACGGTGACCAGCAAAAGGTTTGAAATTCGTTGACTTGCTGTGGAAATTAGCGAATCCGTATACAGAATTTTCTCACCGCTGACGTATTTATTCGAGACACGTTGTTCATTAAATAAACTCTGATTTTGGGCGAAGGAAACACGACGCAATGTAAATTTCTCTTTAAAATAACCTTTGACGTGTATTAAGATGGGCTCATCGTGGTGAAGAAGCGATTTTTTTTCCATTTTCGACGTCACCCGCGTCCTCCAATAATTCGATATAGAAATAACGAGACACGCGGTTCGGTTTTTAATAAATAATAAAATTGTTGCAGCGCGCAGGAAATGAAGCGACAAATTGAAAGAGCGCAGGTTTGCGTAAATTAGTTTTTGTAATTTTTTAACGCGTTAAAAGCCCGTGTACTTTGGGCTCGAGGGAGAACAAAGAGTAAACTAAAATGAAGCCTAAACAACGATAAATTTAGTTAACGAATACGTTCAGCGAATACGAATTTTTCAAAAAATTAACCCCGTTTAGCGATTTATTCAAATGATAATGGTAAATGTAGAAAAAAAATACGTCAGAAAAAGAAATATCCAACGAAATGCGATATCCATGAAGTGGCGTTTATAATGTAAAATTATAGTTGTTTTTAAAGAAGGTACAATACACACGTTACTGCAAATGTCGGTGTAATTTCGCCATCTCACTTGTAATTCACCTTTTTCTACTTATCAAAAACGTTAAAAAGCATTCACTATTGCTCGTGTTAGCATCGCTACTTTATTACCTCATCGCGATGCTTATTTTTCATCGTGTTTTTATTATGCTGGCGTGAAAAGCGACGTAATAAGAACGAATGGATTTTCAAATTGTACTTGTTCTCTACCAAAAGACCGATATTTATGATTTCACAGACTCAAGTCGGCGCACGACCGATAAAAATGCCAATAAATGTTATTGCAACGTGAGATTTACTCGTGGACGAAATTTCAATAGAATTTTTTCACGTAGGATACGATTAATAAGGCGAAGAATTTATATTTTGTCAAAAAACGCTTCTGTGTTTGTGGAAATTTCGCCACAAACAACTCAAATTTATGCTTTGATTTATATCCGTCGCTATTCCAATTAAATTTCGAAGAAAGTTCATTTTCTTTTTGTTTATGACTAGTTTTACTTGTTCCTGTTAAGTTAAATTCTCCAGTAGCTTTGTGGCCGAGAAGTTCGATGATTTGTATTATAGTATCATCTGTGGTTAACTTTGATTTTCGTTCTGGGCCATCACCTTTTCCCCCTACAAGTGCATCTCCTTATCAGCTATCTCTTTCTTCACGTTTTTTTTTTCACATTTTCATGTTTCAGTTCTAACGTTTTTTTGTCGCGAAAATTTTCACTGGCGATAGTTGAACAACTTTTCTATCTCACTCCAAATGTAAAACCCAGATTTGAGGAAAATTGCGTATAGATTAACTTATACGCATTGTGTACATTCTTGATGACAGCTCAGTCGTCGCTGAGGTCGTAGGTGAGTGTTCCCCTACCACAAATTATGCAATCTAATACTGCTCTAAGAAGAATTTAAAACGTATAACCAGATTTGCTGTGTAATTTGCAAAAATCTAATCACTTAGTTTCATAGTTTGTCGATTACTCAAACTTAATGGATGTAATTGGAGGTTGAGGGGCAAGAGACGCTCTAAGGAGAGATGTTGTAACAACTAAAAGTGTAGAAAAATGAGTAAGAAACAACTTTGTTTGAAAATTTGCTTGTAAAAACGACGTTTCAAATGCAACATGGGAGGGGGTGGGGTGGGGGACCTATAAGATGGAGGGGGTGCGAGCAAATTTTTTGCGGTTCAGTTTAATTGAAAGAGAAATTGATTGTAAATCCTTTGTGATTACAAATTTTGGTGTATCTTTGATATTTCTCGTAAAA